>JAECWR010000107.1:0-29412 GCA_018150935.1 Drosophila pruinosa | reverse complement strand
ATCAAAAATCAAAATACACATACCACAAAAATACAAAAGTTCTAAAACATCAAAAACCAAGTCTAAAAGTCAAAACATCAAAATATAACAATAACATCAAAAAAGACAAAAGCATCAATACATTGAACATCAAAATCAAAAATCAAAAACAACAAAAACATCAAAAACATCAAAAACATCAAAACATCAAACATCAAAACATCAAAACATCAAAACATCAAAAACATCAAAAACATCAGTAAAACAGATCAAAACATCAAAAATATCAAAAACATCAAACATCTGAAATATCAAAACATCAAAACATCAAAAACATCAAAACATCAAAAACATCAAAAACATCAAAAACATTCAAACATCAAAACATCAAAAACATCAAAACATCAAAAACATCAAAACATCAAAAACATCAAAAACATCAAAAACATCAAAAACATCAAACATCAGAAACATCAAAAACATCAAAACATCAAAAATAATTAAAAACATCAAAACATCAAAAATATCAAAATATCAAAACATCAAAATTATCAAAATATCAAAACATCAAAACATCAAAAAACATCAAAAACTAAAACATCAAACATCAAAACATCAAAACATCAGAACATCAAAACATCAAAAACATCAAAAACATCAAAAACAAAACATCAAAAACATTAAAAACATCAAAACCATCAAAAACATCAAAAACATCAAAAACATCAAACATCAAAAATATAAAAACATAAAAACATCAAACATCAAAACATCAAAACATCACAATCATCAAAACATCAAAACATCAATAAACATCAAAAACGAAAAAAACATCAAAAACATCAAAAACATCAAAAAAATCAAAAAACAACAAAACATCAAAAACATCAACAACATCAAAAACATCAAAAACATCAAAAATCAGTATCAAAAACATCAAAAAGATCAAAAACATCAAAAACATCAAAAACATCAAAAAACATCAATAACATCAAAACATAAAAAACATCAAAAACACCAACAATATCAAAAAAACATCAAAAACAGCAAAAACAACAAAAACATCAAAAAGCATAAAAACACCAAAAACACAAAACATCAAAAACATCAAAAACATCAAAAACATCAAAACATCAAAAACATCAAAAACATCAAAACCATCAAAAACATCAAAAACATCAAAAACATCAAAAGCATTAAAAAGATCAAAAACATCAAAAAACATCAAAACATCAAAAACATCAAAAACATCAAAAACATCAAAAACATCAAAAACATCAAAAACATCAAAAACATCAAAAACATCAAAAACATCAAAAACATCAAAAACATCAAAAACATCAAAAACATCAAAAACATCAAAAACACCAAAAACATAAAAAACAACAAAAACATCAAAAACATCAAAAACATCAAAAACACTAAAAACATCAAAAACATCAAAAACATCAAAAACATCAAAAACATCAAAAACATCAAAAACATCAAAAACATCAAAAACATCAAAACATCAAAAACATCAAAAACATCAAAAACATCAAAAAAAACAAAATATCAAAAACATCAAAAACATCAAAAACATCAAAAACAACAAAAAAGATCAAAAATATCAAAACATCAAAAACATCAAAAACATCAAAAACATCAAAAACATCAAAAACATCAAAAACATCAAAAACATCAAAAACATCAAAAACATCAAAAACATCAAAAACAAACAACAAAACATCAAAAACATCAAAACATCAGAAAAACATCAAAAACATAAAAAACATCAAAACATCAAAAACACTAAAACATCAAAAACATCAAAAACATCAAACACAAAATTAAAAACATCAAAAACATCAAAAACATCAAAAAGATCAAAATATCAAAAACATCAAAACATCAAAAACAACAAAAACATCAAAAAAATCAAATGCAACAAAAACATCAAAGTAAAAACATCAAAAACATCAAAAAATTAAAAACATCAAAACATCAAAAACATCAAAAACATCAAAAAACATCAAAATATTAAAAACATCAAAACATCAAAACATCAAAAATATCAAAAACATAAAATATCAAAAATATAAAAAAAACATCAAAAACATCAAAAACATCAAAAACATCAAAAACATCAAAAACATCAAAAACATCAAAAACATCAAAAACATCAAAAACATCAAAAACATCAAAAACATCAAAAAAAACAAAAAAAACAACAAAAACAAAAAACATCAAAATATCAAAACATCAAAAACATCAAACCATCAAAAACATCAAAAACATCAAAACAAAACTAAAAACAAAAAAACATCAAAAACATCAAAAACATCAAAAACATCAAAAACATCAAAAACATCAAAAACATCAAAAACATCAAAACAACAAAAACATCAAAAACATCAAAACATCAAAAAAAAACATCAAAACATCAAAAACATCAAAAACATCAAAAACATCAAAAACATCAAAAACATCAAAAACACCAAAAACATAAAAAATAATAAACATCAAAAACATCAAAAACATAAAAACATCAAAACATCAAAAACATCAAAAACATCAAAAACATCAAAAATATAAAAACATCAAAAACATCAAAAACATCAAAAACATCAAAAACATCAAAAACATCAAAACATCAAAACATCAAAAACATCAAAACCATAAAAACATCAAAAACATCAAAAACATCAAAAACATCAAAAACATCAAAAAATATCAAAAAACATCAAAAACATCAAAACATCACAAACATCAAAACATCAAAAACATCAAAAACATCAAAAACATCAAAACATCAAAAACATCAAAAACATCAAAAACATCAAAAACATCAAAACATAAAAACATCAAAAACATCAAAAACATCAAAAAACATCAAAAACATCAAAAACATCAAAACATCAAAAACATCAAAAACATCAAAAACATCAAAAACATCAAAAACATCAAAAACAATCAAAAACATCAAAACATCAAAAACCTCAAAAACATCAAAAACATCAAAACATAAAAACATCAAAAACATCAAAAACATCAAAAACATCAAAAACATCAAAACATCAAAAACATCAAAAACATCAAAACATCAAAAACATCAAAAACATCAAAAACATCAAAACATCAAAACATCAAAAACATCAAAAACATCAAAAACATCAAAAACATCAAAAACATCAAAAAATCAAAAACATCAAAAACATCAAAAAACATCAAAAACATCAAAACATCAAAAACATCAAAAACATCAAAACATCAATAAACATCAAAAACATCAAAAACATCAAAAACATCAAAAACATCAAAAACATCAAAAACATCAAAAACATCAAAACATCAAAAACATCAAAAATATCAAAAAAACATAAAAACATCAAAAACATCAAAACATCAAAAACATCACAATCATCAAAATCATCAATAAACATCAAAAAGACAAAATATCAATAACATCAAAAACATCAAAAATCAAAAAAAAACATCAAAAACATCAAAACATCAAAACAACCAAAACATCAAAAACATCAAAAACATCAAAAACATCAAAAACATCAAAACATCAAAAAAACATCAAAAACATCAAAAACATCAAAAACATCAAAAAAACATCAAAACATCAAAAACATCAAAAACATCAAAAACATCAAAACATCAAAAACATCAAAAACATCAAAAAATCAAAAACATCAAAAACATCAAAACCTCAAAAACATAAAAAACATCAAAACATCAAAACATCAACAACATCAAAAACATCAAAAACATCACAAACATCAAAAACATCAAAAACATCAAAACATCAAAAACGTCAAAAACATCAAAAACATCAAAAACATCAATAAACATCAAAAACATCAAAAAACTATCAAAACATCAAAAACATAAAAAACATAAAAACATCAAAAAACATTAAAAACATCAAACATCAAAAACATCAAAAACATCAAAAACATCAAAAACATCGAAAACATCACAAGCATCAAAAACCTCAAAAACATCACAAACATCAAAAACATTAAAAACATCAAAACATCAAAAACATCAATAACATCAAAAACATCGAAACATAAAAACATCAAAAACATCAATAACATCAAAAACATCAAAAACATCAAAACATCAAAACATCAAAAACATCAATAAACATCAAAAAAGACAAAATATCAATAACATCAAAAACATCAAAAAATCAAATCAAAAACAAAAAAAAACATCAAAAACATCAAAACATCAAAAAACATCAAAAACATCAAAACATCAAAAACATCAAAAACATCAAAACATCAAAAACATCAAAAACATCAAAAACATCAAAACATCAAAAACATCAAAAACATCAAAAACATCAAAAACATCAAAACATCAAAAACATCAAGAACATCAAAAACATCAAAACATCAAAAACATCAAAACATAAAAACATCAAAAACATCAAAACATCAAAAACATCAACAATCATCAAAAAAGACAAAATATCAATAACATCAAAAAATCAAAAACAACAAAAACATCAAAAAAATCAAAAACAACAAAAACATCAAAAACATCAAAAACATCAAAAACATCAAAAAAATCAAAAACATCAAAAACATCAAAAACATAAAAACATCAAAATATTAAGAACATCAAAAACATCAAAACATCAAAATATCAAAAAACTTCAAAAAAATATCAAAAAAAATCAAAAGCATCAAAAACATCAAAAGATCAAAAACACAAAACATCAAAAACATCAAAAACATCAAAAACATCAAAAACATCAAAAACATCAAAAACATCAAAAACATCAAAAACATCAAAAACATCAAAAACTTCAAAAACATCAAAAACATCAAAAACATCAAAAACATCAAAAACATCAAAAACATCAAAACATCAAAACATCAAAAACATCAAAAACATCAAAAACATCAAAAACATCAAAAAAACATCAAAAACATCAAAAACATCAAAAACATCAAAAACATCAAAAACATCAAAAAACATCAAAAAACATCAAAACATCAAAAAACATCAAAAATCAAAAACATCAAAAACATCAAAAACATCAAAAACATCAAAAACATCAAAACATCAAAAACATCAAAAACATCAAAAACATCAAAAACATCAAAAACATCAAAAACATCAAAAACATCAAAAACATCAAAAACATCAAAAACATCAAAAACATCAAAAACATCAAAAACATTAAAAACTTCAAAAAACATCAAAAAGATCAAAAAACATCAAAAACATGAAAAACCTCAAAAACATCAAAACATCAAAACATCAAAAACATCAAAACATCAAAAACATCAAAACATCAAAACATCAAAACATCAAAAACATCAAAACATCAAAAACATCAAAACATCAAAAACATCAAAAACATTAAAGACATAAAAACATCAAAAACATCAAAAACATCAAAACATCAAAAACATCAAAAACATCAAAAACATCAAAAACATCAAAAACATCAAAAACATCAAAAACATCAAAAACATCAAAAAACATCAAAAACATCAAAAACATCAAAAACATCAAAAACATCAAAAACATCAAAAACATCAAAAACATCAAAAACATCAAAAACATCAAAAACATCAAAAACATCAAAACATCAACAACATCAAAAACATCAAAAACATCACAAACATCAAAAACATCAAAAGCATCAAAAAATTCAATAACATCAAAAACATCAAATACATCAATAACATCAAAAACATCAAAAACATCAAAAACATAAAAAACATCAAAAACATTAAAAACATCAAAAACATCAAAAGATCAAAACATCAAATACATCAATAACATCGAAACATCAAAAACATGAAAAACCTCAAAAACATCACAAACATCAAAAACATCAAAAACATCAAAACATCAAAAACATCAATAACATCAAAAACATTGGAAACATAAAAACATCAAAACATCAATAACATCAAAAACATCAAAACATCAAAACATCAAAACATCAATAAACATCAAAAAGACAAAATATCAATAACATCAAAAACATCAAAAACATCAAAAACATCAAAAACATCAAAAACACAAAAACATCAAAACATCAAAAACATCAAAAACATCAAAACATCATACAACATCAAAAACATCAAAACATCACAAACATCAAAAACATCAAAAGCATCAAAAATTCAATAACATCAAAAACATCAAATACATCAATAACATCAAAAACATCAAAAACATCAAAAACATAAAAACATCAAAAACATTAAAAACATCAAAAACATCAAAAAGATCAAAAACATCAAAAACATCAATAACATCGAAAACATCAAAAACATGAAAAACCTCAAAAACATCACAAACATCAAAAACATCAAAAACATCAAAACATCAAAAACATCAATAACATCAAAAACATTGGAAACATAAAAACATCAAAAACATCAATAACATCAAAAACATCAAAACATCAAAACATCAAAAACATCAAAAAGACAAAATATCAATAACATCAAAAACATCAAAAAATCAAAAACGACAAAAACATCAAAAACATCAAAAACATCAAAAACATCAAAAACATCAAAAACATCAAAAACATCAAAACATCAAAAACATCAAAAATATTAAAAACATCAAAAACATCAAAAACATCAAAAACATCAAAACATCAAAATATTAAAAACATCAAAAAACATCAAAAATATCAAAAACTTCAAAAATATCAAAAGCATCAAAAACATCAAAAACATCAAAAACATCAAAAACATCAAAAACATCAAAAACATCAAAAACATCAAAAACATCAAAAACATCAAAAACATCAAAAACATCAAAAACATCAAAAACATCAAAAACTTCAAAAACATCAAAAACATCAAAAACATCAAAAACATCAAAAACATCAAAAACATCAAAACATCAAAAACATCAAAACATCAAAAACATCAAAAACATCAAAAACATCAAAAACATCAAAACATCAAAAACATCAAAAACTTCAAAACATCAAAACATCAAAAACATCAAAAACATCAAAAACATCAAAACATCAAAAACATCAAAACATAAAAACATAAAAAAACATCAAAAACATCAAAAACATCAAAACATCAAAAACATCAACAATCATCAAAAAAGACAAAATATCAATAACATCAAAAACATCAAAAAATCAAAAACAACAAAAACATCAAAAACATCAAAAACATCAAAAACATCAAAAACATCAAAAATATTAAAAACATCAAAAACATCAAAAATATCGAAAACTTCAAAAATATCAAAAGCATCAAAAACATCAAAAACATCAAAAACATCAAAAACATCAAAAACATCAAAAACATCAAAAACATCAAAAACATCAAAAACATCAAAAACATCAAAAACATCAAAAACATCAAAAACATCAAAAACATCAAAAACATCAAAAACATCAAAAACTTCAAAAACATCAAAAACATCAAAAACATCAAAAACATCAAAAACATCAAAAACATCAAAAACATCAAAAACATCAAATACATCAAAAACATCAAAAACATCAAAAACATCAAAAACATCAAAAACATCAAAAAAAACATCAAAAACATCAAAAACATCAAAAACATCAAAAACATCAAAAACATCAAAAACATCAAAAACATCAAAAACATCAAAAACATCAAAAAAACCTAAAAAACATCAAAAACATCAAAACATCAAAAACATCACAAACATCAAAAACATCAATAAACATCAAAAAAGACAAAATATCAATAACATCAAAAACATCAAAAACATCAAAAACATCAAAAACATCAAATACATCAAAAACATCAAAAACATCAAAAACATCAAAAACATCAAAAACATCAAAAACATCAAAAACTTCAAAAACATCAAAAACATCAAAAACATCAAAAACATCAAAAACATCAAAAACATCAAAAACATCAAAAACATCAAAAACATAAAAAACATAAAAAAACATCAAAAACATCAAAACATCAAAAACATCAACAATCATCAAAAAGACAAAATATCAATAACATCAAAAACATCAAAAAATCAAAAACAACAAAAACATCAAAAACATCAAAAACATCAAAAACATCAAAAACATCAAAAACATCAAAAACATCAAAAACATCAAAACATCAAAAACATCAAAAAAATCAAAAACATCAAAAACATCAAAAACATCAAAAACATCAAAAATATTAAAAACATCAAAAACATCAAAAATATCAAAAACTTCAAAAATATCAAAAGCATCAAAAACATCAAAAACATCAAAAACATCAAAAACATCAAAAACATCAAAAACATCAAAAACATCAAAAACATCAAAAACATCAAAAACATCAAAAACATCAAAAACATCAAAAACATCAAAAACATCAAAAACATAAAAAACATCAAAACATCAAAAACATCAAAACTTCAAAAACATCAAAAACATCAAAAACATCAAAAACATCAAAAACATCAAAAACATCAAAAACATCAAAAACATCAAAAACATCAAATACATCAAAAACATCAAAAACATCAAAAACATCAAAAACATCAAAAACATCAAAAACATCAAAAACATCAAAAACATCAAAAACATCAAAAACATCAAAAACATCAAAAACATCAAAAACGTAAAAACATCAAAAACATCAAAACATCAAAAACATCACAAACATCAAAAACATCAATAAACATCAAAAAAGACAAAATATCAATAACATCAAAAACATCAAAAAATCAAAAACAACAAAAACATCAAAAACATCAAAAACATCAAAAACATCAAAACATCAAAAACATCAAAAACATCAAAAACATCAAAAACATCAAAAACATCGAAAACATAAAAACATCAAAAACATCAAAACATCAACAACATCAAAACATCAAAAATATCACAAACATCAAAAACATCAAAAACATCAAAAACATCAAAACATCAAAAACATAAAAACATTAAAAAACATCAAAAACATCAAAAACATCAAAACATCAACAACATCAAAAACATCAAAAACATCAAAAACATCAAAAACATCAAAACATCAAAAACATCAAAACATCAAAAACATCAAAAACATCAAAAACATCAAAAACATCAAAACATCAAAAAGATCAAAAAAGTCAATAACATCAAAACATCAAAAACATCAAAACATCAAAAACATCAAAACATCAAAAACATCAAAAACATCAAAAACATCAAAACATCAAAAACATCAAAACATCAAAAACATCAAAAACATCAAAAAAGTCAAAAAAGTCAATAACATCAAAAACATCAAAAACATCAAAACATCAAAAACATCAAAAACATCAAAAACATCAAAAACATCAAAAACATCAAAAACATCAAAAACATCAAAAACATCAAAAACATCAAAAACATCAAAAACATCAAAAACATCAAAAACATAAAAAACATAAAAACATCAAAAACATCAAAAACATCAAAAACATCAAAACATCAAAAACATCAAAAAAGTCAAAAAAGTCAATAACATCAAAAACATCAAAAACATCAAAAACATCAAAAACATCAAAAAGTCAAAAAAGATCAATAACATCAAAAACATCAAAAACATCAAAACATCAAAAACATCAAAACATCAAAAACATCAAAAACATCAAAAACATCAAAAACATCAAAAACATCAAAACATCAAAAACATCAAAAACATCAAAAACATCAAAAACATCAAAAACATCAAAAACATCAAAAACATCAAAACCATCAAAAACATCAAAAACATCAAAAACATCAAAAACATCAAAAACATCAAAAACATCAAAAACATCAAAAACATCAAAAACATCAAAAACATCAAAAACATCAAAACATCAAAAACATCAAAAACATCAAAAACATCAAAAACATCAACAACATCAACAACATCAAAAACATCAAAAACATCAAAAACATCAAAAACATCAAAAACATCAAAAACATCAAAAACATCAAAAACATCAAAAACATCAAAAACATCAAAAACATCAAAAACCTCAAAAACATCAACAAACATCAAAAACATCAAAAACATCAAAAAAGTCAAAAAAGTCAATAACATCAAAAACATCAAAAACATCAAAAACATCAAAAACATCAAAAACATCAAAAACATCAAAAACATCAAAAACATCAAAAACATCAAAAACATCAAAAACATCAAAAACATCAAAAACATCAAAACATCAAAACATCAAAAACATCAAAAACATCAAAACATCAAAAACATCAAAAACATCAAAAACATCAAAAACATCAAAAACATCAAAACATCAAAAACATAAAAACATCAAAAACATCAAAACATTAAAAACATCAAAAACATCAATAACAACAAAAACAACAAAAACATCAAAATATCAAAAACATTAAAAACTTCAAAACCCTTAAAAGCATCAAAAACATTAAAAACATCATAAAATCAAAAACATCAAAAACTTCAAAAACAACAGAAACAACATAAACATCAAAAACATCAGAAACATCAAAACATCAAAACATCAAAAACATCAAAAACATCAAAAACATCAATAACATCAAAAACATCAAAACATCAAAAACATCACAAACATCAAAAACATCAAAAACATCAAAACATCAAAAACATCAAAAAGACAAAATATCAATAACATCAAAACATCAAAAATTCAAAAACAACAAAAACATCAAAAACATCAAAAACATCAAAACATCAAAAACATCAAAAACATCAAAAACATAAAAACATTAAAAACATCAAAAACATCAAAAACATCAAAACATCAACAACATCAAAAACATCAAAAACATCAAAACATCAAAAACATCAAAAACATCAAAAACATCAAAAACATCAAAAACATCAAAAACATCAAAAACATCAAAAACATCAAAAAGTCAATAACATCAAAAACATCAAAAACATCAAAAACATCAAAAACATCAAAAACATCAAAAACATCAAAAACATCAAAAACATCAAAAACATCAAAAACATCAAAAACATCAAAAACATCAAAAACATAAAAAACATAAAAAACATCAAAAACATCAAAAACATCAAAAACATCAAAACATCAAAAACATCAAAAATATCAAAAACATCAATAAAGTCAAAAAAAAGTCAATAACATCAAAAACATCAAAAACTTCAAAAACATCACATACATCACATACACCAAAAACATAAAAAACATCAAAAACATCAAAAACATCAATAACATCAAAAACATCAAAAACGTCAAAAAATCAAAAACATCAAAAACATCAAAGACATCAAAAACATCAAAAACATCAAAAACATCAAAAACATCAAAAACATCAAAAACATCAAAAACATCAAAAACATCAAAAACATCAAAAACATCAAAAACATCAAAAACATCAAAACCATCAAAAACATCAAAAACATCAAAAACATCAAAAACATCAAAAACATCAAAACATCTAAAACATCAAAAACATCAAAAACATCAAAAACATCAAAAACATCAAAAACATCAAAACATCAAAACATCAAAAAACATCAAAACATCAAAACATCAAAAACATCAAAAACATCAAAAACATCAAAAACATCAAAAACATCAAAACATCAAAAACATCAAAAACATCAAAAACATCAAAAACATCATAAAACATCAAAACATCAAAAACATCAAAAATATCAAAAACATCAAAAACATCAAAACATAAAAACATAAAAAACCTCAAAACATCAACAAACATCAAAAACATCAAAAACATCAAAAAAGTCAAAAAGTCAATAACATCAAAAACATCAAAAACATCAAAAACATCAAAACATCAAAAACATCAAAAACATCAAAAACATCAAAAACATCAAAAACATCAAAAACATCAAAAACATCAAAAACATCAAAACATCAAAAACATCAAAAACATCAAAAACATCAAAACATCAAAACATCAAAACATAAAAAACATCAAAAACATCAAAACATTAAAAACATCAAAAACATCAATAACAACAAAAACAACAAAAACATCAAAATATCAAAAACATTAAAAACTTCAAAACCCTTAAAAGTATCAAAAACATTAAAAACATCATAAAATCAAAAACATCAAAAAACTTCAAAAAAAAAGAAGCAACATAAACATCAAAAACATCAGAAACATCAAAAACATCAAAACATCAAAAACATCAAAACATTACAAACATCAAAAACATCAATAAACATCAAAAAAGACAAAATATCAATAACATCAAAAACATCAAAAATCAAAAACAACAAAAACATCAAAAACATCAAAAACATCAAAAACATCAAAAACATCAAAAACATCAAAAAATCAAAAACATCAAAAACATCAAAAACATCAAAAACATCAAAAACATCAAAAACATCAAAAACATCAAAAATATCAAAAATATCAAAAACATCTAAAACATCAAAAACATCAAAAACATCAAAAACATCAAAAACATCAAAAACATCAAAAACATCAAAAACATCAAAAAAATCAAAAACTCAAAAAACATCAAAAACATCAAAAACATCAAAAACATCAAAAAAATCAAAAACATCAAAAACATCAAAAACATCAAAAACATCAAAAACATCAAAAACATCAAAAACATCAAAAACATCAAAAATATCAAAAATATCAAAAACATCTAAAACATCAAAAACATCAAAAACATCAAAAACATCAAAAACATCAAAAACATCAAAAACATCAAAAACATCAAAAACATCAAAAACATCAACAACATCAACAACATCAAAAACATCAAAAACATCAAAAACATCAAAAACATCAAAAACATCAAAAACATCAAAAACATCAAAAATATCAAAAACATCAAAAACATCAAAAACATCAAAACATCAAAAACATCAAAAAACATCAAAAACATCAAAAACATCAACAACATCAACAACATCAAAAACATCAAAAACATCAAAAACATCAAAATATCAAAAACATCAAAAACATCAAAACATCAAAAATATCAAAAACATCAAAAACATCAAAAACATCAAAACATAAAAAACATAAAAACATAAAAAACATCAACAAACATCAACAAACATCAAAAACATCAAAAAGTCAAAAAGATCAATAACATCAAAAACATCAAAAACATCAAAAACATCAAAAACATCAAAAACATCAAAAACATCAAAAACATCAAAAAACATCAAAAACATCAAAACATCAAAAACATCAAAACCATCAAAACATCAAAAACATCAAAAACATCAAAAACATCAAAAACATCAAAAACATCAAAAACATCAAAAACATCAAAAACATCAAAAACATCAAAAACATCAAAAACATCAAAAACATCAAAAACAACAAAAACAACAAAAACAACAAAAACATCAAAATATCAAAAACATTAAAAACTTCAAAAACATCACAAACATCAAAAACATCAATAAACATCAAAAAAGACAAAATATCAATAACATCAAAACATCAAAAATCAAAAACAACAAAAAACATCAAAAACATCAAAACATCAAAAACATCAAAAAACATCAAAAACATCAAAAACATCAAAAACATCAAAAACATCAAAAACATCAAAAACATCAAAAACATCAAAAACATCAAAAACATCAAAAACATCAAAAACATCAAAAACATCAAAAATATTAAAAAACATCAAAAACATCAAAAACATCAAAAATATCAAAAACTTCAAAAATATCAAAAATATCAAAAGCATCAAAAACATCAAAAACATCAAAAACATCAAAAACATCAAAAACATCAAACACATCAAAACATCAAAAACATCAAAAACATCAAAAACATCAAAACATAAAAACATCAAAACATCAAAAACATCAAAACATCAAAAACATCAAAAACATCAAAAACATCAAAAACATCAAAAACATCAAAAACATCAAAAACATCAAAAACATCAAAAACATCAAAACATCAAAACATCAAAAACATCAAAAACATCAAAAACATCAAAAACATCAAAAACATCAAAAACATCAAAAACATCAAAAACATCAAAAACATCAAAAACATCAAAAACATCAAAAACATCAAAAACATCAAAAACATCAAAAACATCAAAAACATCAAAAACATCAAAAACATCAAAAACATCAAAAACATCAAAAACATCACAAACATCAAAAACATCAAAAAAGACAAAAAAATCAAAAACATCAAAAACATCAAAAAATCAAAAACAACAAAAACATCAAAAACATCAAAAACATCAAAAACATCAAAAACATCAAAAACATCAAAAACATCAAAAACATCAAAAACATCAAGAACATAAAAACATCAAAAACATCAAAAAAATCAAAAACATCAAAAACATCAAAAACATTAAAAACATAAAAAACATCAAAAACATCAAAACATCAACAACATCAAAAACATCAAAAATATCACAAACATCAAAAACATCAAAAACATCAAAAGCATCAAAAAAGTCAATAACATCAAAAAATCAAAAACATCAAAAACATAAAAAACATCAAAAACATCAAAAACATCAAAACCATCAAAAACATCAAAAACATCAAAAACATCAAAAATATCAAAAACATCTAAAACATCAAAAACATCAAAAACATCAAAAACACCAAAAACATCAAAAACATCAAAAACATCAACAACATCAAAAACATCAAAAACATCAAAAACATCAAAAACATCAAAAACATAAAAAACATAAAAAACATTAAAAACATCAAAAACATCAACAACATCAAAAACATCAAAAATATCAAAAACATCAAAAAAGTCAAAAAAAGTCAATAACATCAAAAACATCAAAAACATCAATAAACATCAAAAAAGACAAAATATCAATAACATCAAAAACATAAAAAAATCAAAAACAACAAAAACATCAAAAACATCAAAAACATCAAAAACATCAAAAACATCAAAAACATCAAAACATCAAAAACATCAAAAACATCAAAAACATCAAAAACATCAAAAACATCAAAAACATTAAAAACATCAAAAACATCAAAAACATCAAAAAACATAAAAACATAAAAAACATCAAAAACATCAAAAACATCAACAACATCAAAAACATCAAAAATATCAAAAACATCAAAAAGTCAAAAAAAGTCAAAAACATCAAAAACATCAAAAACATCAAAAAACTTCAAAAACATCACATACATCACATACACCAAAAACATCAAAAACATCAAAAACATCAAAAACATCAAAAACATCAAAAACATCAAAACATCAAAAACATCAAAGACATCAAAAACATCAAAACATCAAATGCAACAATAACATCAAAAACATCAAAAACATCACAACCATCAAAAACATCAAAAACATCAAAACATCAAAATATCAAAACATTAACAACATCAAAAACATCAAAAACATCAAAAATATTAAAAACATCAAAAACATCAAAAACATCAAAAAACTTCAAAATATCAAAAATATCAAAAGCATCAAAAGCATCAAAAACATCAAAAACATCAAAACATCAAAAACATCAAAAACATCAAAAACATCAAAACATCAAAACATCAAAAACATCAAAACATCAAAACATCAAAAACATCAAAACATCAAAAACATCAAAAACATCAAAAACATCAAAAACATCAAAACATCAAAAAAATCAAAACATCAAAAACATCAAAAAACATCAAAACATCAAAAACATCAAAAACATCAAAAACATCAAAAACATCAAAAACATCAAAAACATCAAAAACATCAAAACATCAAAAACATCAAAACATCAAAAACATCAAAACATCAAAAACATCAAAAACATCAAAACATCTAAAACATCAAAAACATCAAAAACATCAAAAACATCAAAACATCAAAAACTTCAAAAAACATCAAAAACATCAAAAACATCAAAAACATCAAAACATAAAAAACATCAAAACATCAAAACATCAACAACATCAAAAACATCAAAAATATCACAAACATCAAAAACATCAAAAAACATCAAAAGCATCAAAAAAGTCAATAACATCAAAAAATCAAAAACATCAAAAACATAAAAACATCAAAAACATCAAAAACATCAAAACCATCAAAACATCAAAAACATCAAAAACATCAAAAAATATCAAAAACATCAAAAACATCAAAAACATCAAAAACATCAAAAACATCAAAAACATCAAAAACATCAAAAACATCAAAAACATCAACAACATCAAAACATCAAAAACATCAAAAACATCAAAAACATCAAAAACATCAAAAACATCAAAAACATCAAAACATCAAAAACATCAAAAACATCAAAACATCAAAAACATCAATAAACATCAAAAAAGACAAAATATCAATAACATCAAAAACATCAAAAAATCAAAAACAACAAAAACATCAAAAACATCAAAAACATCAAAAACATCAAGAACATCAAGAACATCAAAAACATCAAAAACATCAAAAACATCAAAAACATCAAAAACATAAAAAACATAAAAAACATCAAAAACATCAAAAACATCAAAAACATCAAAAACATCAAAAACATCAAAAACATCAAAAACATCAAAAACATCAAAAACATCAAAAACATCAAAAACATCAAAAACATCAAAAACATCAAAAAGTCAAAAAAAATCAATAACATCAAAAACATCAAAAACATCAAAAACATCAAAAACATCAAAAACATCAAAAACATCAAAAACATCAAAAACATCAAAAACATCAAAAACATCAAAAACATCAAAAACATCAAAAACATCAAAAACATAAAAAACATAAAAAACATCAAAAACATCAAAAACATCAAAAACATCAAAAACATCAAAAACATCAAAAACATCAAAAACATCAAAAAAATCAAAAACATCAAAAACATCAAAAACATCAAAAACATCAAAAACATCAAAAACATCAAAACATACATCACATACATCAAAAACATCAAAAACATCAAAAACATCAAAAACATCAATAACATCAAAAACATCAAAAACATCAAAAAATCAAAAAACATCAAAACATCAAAACATCAAAAACATCAAAACATCAAAAACATCAAAAACATCAAAAACATCAAAACCATCAAAAACATCAAAAACATCAAAAACATCAAAAACATCAAAAACATCAAAAACATCAAAAACATCAAAAACATCAAAAACATCAAAAACACCAAAAACATCAAAAACATCAAAAACATCAAAAAAATCAAAAACATCAAAAACATCAAAAACATCAAAAACATCAAAAACATCAAAAACATCAAAAACATCAAAAATATCAAAACATCAAAAACATAAAAAACATCAAAAACATCAAAAACATCAAAAACATCAAAAACATCAAAAACAACAAAAACAACAAAAACATCAAAATCATCAAAACATTAAAATTTCAAAAACCTCAAAAGCATCAAAACATTAAAAACATCATAAAATCAAAAACATCAAAACTTCAAAAACAACAAAGCAACATAAACATCAAAAAACATCAAAACATCAAAAACATCAAAAACATCAAAAACATCAAAAACATCAAAAACATCAAAAAGATCAAAATATCAAAAACATCAAAAACATCAAAAAATCAAAAACAACAAAAACATCAAAAACATCAAAAACATCAAAAACATCAAAAACATCAAAAACATCAAAACATCAAAAACATCAAAAACATCAAAACATCAAAAACATCAAAAAAATCAAAAACATCAAAAACATCAATAAAATCAAAAACATCAAAAACATCAAAAACATCAAAAACATCAAAAATATTAAAAACATCAAAAACATCAAAAATATCAAAGACTTCAAAAATATCAAAATATCAAAACATCAAAAACATCAAAAACATCAAAAACATCAAAAACATCAAAAACATCAAAAACATCAAAAACATCAAAAACATCAAAAACATCAAAAAACATCAAAAACATCAAAAACATCAAAAACATCAAAAAAACATCAAAAACATCAAAAACATCAAAAACATCAAAAACATCAAAAACATCAAAAACATCAAAATATCAAAAACATCAAAAACATCAAAAACATCAAAAACATCAAAAACATCAAAACATCAACAACATCAAAAACATCAAAAAATCACAAACATCAAAAACATCAAAACATCAAAAACATCAAAACATCAAAAACATCAAAAACATCAAAAACATCAAAAACATAAAAAACATCAAAAACATCAAAACATCAACAACATCAAAAACATCAAAAATATCACAAACATCAAAAACATCAAAAACATCAAAAACATCAAAAACATCAAAAACATCAAAAACATCAAAAACATCAAAAAACATCAAAAACATCAAAACATAAAAAACATCAAAAACATCAAAACATCAACAACATCAAAAACATCAAAAAATATCACAAACATCAAAAACATCAAAAACATCAAAAGCATCAAAAAGTCAATAACATCAAAAAATCAAAAACATCAAAAACATAAAAACATCAAAAACATCAAAAACATCAAAACCATCAAAAACATCAAAAACATCAAAAACATCAAAAATATCAAAACATCTAAAACATCAAAAACATCAAAACATCAAAAACATCAAAACACCAAAAACATCAAAAACATCAAAAACATCAACAACATCAAAAACATCAAAAACATCAAAAACATCAAAAACATCAAAAACATCAAAAACATCAAAAACATCAAAAACATCAAAAACATCAAAAACATCAAAAACATCAAAAACATCAAAAACATCAATAAACATCAAAAAGACAAAATATCAATAACATCAAAAACATAAAAAACATCAAAAAACAACAAAAACATCAAAAACATCAAAAACATCAAAAACATCAAAAACATCAAAAACATCAAAAACATCAAAAACATCAAAAACATCAAAACATCAAAAACATCAAAACATCAAAAACATCAAAAACATCAAAACATCAAAACATCAAAAAACATCAAAAACATCAAAAACATCAAAAACATCAAAACATCAAAAACATCAAAAACATCAAAAACATCAAAAACATCAAAAACATCAAAAGATCAAAAAAAGTCAATAACATCAAAAACATCAAAACATCAAAAACATCAAAACATCAAAAACATCAAAAACATCAAAAACATCAAAAACATCAAAAACATCAAAAACATCAAAAACATCAAAAACATCAAAAACATCAAAAACATAAAAAAACATAAAAACATCAAAAACATCAAAAACATCAAAAACATCAAAAACATCAAAAACATCAAAACATCAAAAAACATCAAAAAAGTCAAAAAATCAATAACATCAAAAACATCAAAAACATCAAAAAACATCAAAAACATCAAAGACATCAAATACATCAAAAACATCAAAAAACATCAAAAACATCAAAAACATCAAAAACATCAAAAACATCAAAAACATCAAAAACATCAAAAACATCAAAGACATCAAAAACATCAAAAACATCAAAAACATCAAAAACATCAAAAACATCAAAACCATCAAAAACATCAAAAACATCAAAAACATCAAAAACATCAAAAACATCAAAAGCATCAAAAACATCAAAAACATCAAAAACATCAAAAACATCAAAAACATCAAAAACATCAAAAACATCAAAAACATCAAAAACATCAAAAACATCAAAACATCAAAAACATCAAAAACATCAAAAATATCAAAAACATCAAAAAACATAAAAAACATCAAAAACATCAAAAACATCAAAAACATCAAAAACATCAAAAACATCAAAAACATCAAAAACATCAAAATATCAAAAACATTAAAATCAAAAACATCAAAAACATCAAAACATCAAAAACATCAAAAAATCAAAACATCAAAAACATCAAAAACATCAAAAAGCATCAAAACATCAAAAACATCAAAAACATCAAAAACATCAAAAACATCAAAAACATCAAAAACATCAAAAACATCAAAAAACACAAAACATCAAAAACATCAAAAACATCAAAAACATCAAAAAACATCAAAAACATCAAAAACATCAAAAACATTAAAAACATCAAAAACATCAAAAACATCAAAAACATCAAAAACATCAAAAACATCAAAAAAACATCAAAAACATCAAAAACATCAAAAACATCAAAAACATCAAAACATCAAAAACATCAAAAACATCAAAAACATCACAAACATCAAAAACATCAAAAACATCAAAAGCATCAAAAGCATCAATAACATCAAAAAATCAAAAACATCAAAAACATCAAAACATCAAAAACATAAAAAAACATCAAAAACATCAAAACATCAAAAACATCAAAAACATCAAAAACATCAAAAACATCAAAACATCAAAAACATCAAAAACATCAAAAACATCAAAAACATCAAAAAATCAAAAACATCAAAAACATAAAAACATCAAAACATCAAAAACATCAAAACCATCAAAAACATCAAAAACATCAAAAACATCAAAAATATCAAAAACATCAAAAACATCAAAAACATCAAAAACATCAAAAACATCAAAAACATCAAAACACCAAAAACATCAAAACATCAAAACATCAATAACATCAAAAACATCAAAAACATCAAAAACATCAAAAACATCAAAAACATCAAAACATCAAAAACATCAAAAACATCAAAACATCAAAAACATCAAAAACATCAAAACATCAAAAACATCAAAAACATCAAAAAACAAAATATCAAAACATCAAAACATCAAAAACATCAAAAACATCAAAACATCAAAAAAATCAAAAACATCAAAAACATCAAAACATCAAAAACATCAAAACATCAAAAACATCAAAACATCAAAACATCAAAACATCAAAAACATCAAAAACATCAAAAACATCAAAAACATCAAAACATCAAAAACATCAAAAACATCAAAAACATCAAAAACATCAAAAACATCAAAAACATCAAAACATCAAAAACATCAAAAACATCAAAAACATCAAAAAGTCAAAAAAGTCAATAACATCAAAAAACATCAAAAACATCAAAAACATCAAAAACATCAAAAACATCAAAACATCAAAACATCAAAAACATCAAAAACATCAAAAACATCAAAAACATCAAAACATCAAAAACATCAAAACATCAAAACACAAAAACATCAAAAACATCAAAAACATCAAAACCATCAAAAACATCAAAAATATCAAAAACATCAAAACATCAAAAAATCAATAACATCTAAAACATCAAAAACATCAAAAACATCAAAACATCAAAAACATCAAAAACATCAAAAACATCAAAAACATCAAAAACATCAAAAACATCAAAAAACATCAAAAACATCAAAAACATCAAAACATCAAAAACATCAAAAACATCAAAAACATCAAAAAACATCAAAAACATCAAAACATCAAAAACATCAAAACATCAAAAACATCAAAAACATCAAAAACATCAAAAACATCAAAAACATCAAAAACATCAAAAACATCAAAAACATCAAAAACATCAAAAACATCAAAATATCAAAAACATCAAAAATATCAAAAACATCAAAAACATCAAAAAAATCAAAAACATCAAAAACATCAAAAACATCAAAAACATCAAAACATCAAAAAACATCAAAAACATCAAAAACATCAAAACATCAAAAAACATCAAAACATCAAAAACATCAAAACATCAAAAACATCAAAACATCAAAACATCAAAAACATCAAAAACATCAAAAACATCAAAAACATCATAAAATCAAAAACATCAAAAACTTCAAAAACAACAAAAGCAACATAAACATCAAAAACATCAGAAACATCAAAAACATCAAAAACATCACAAACATCAAAAACATCAATAAACATCAAAAACAAAATATCAATAACATCAAAAACATCAAAAATCAAAAACAACAAAAACATCAAAAACATCAAAAACATTAAAAACATCAAAAACATCAAAACATCAAAAACATCAAAACATCAAAACATCAAAAACATCAAAAAATCAAAAACATCAAAAACATCAATAAAATCAAAACATCAAAAACATCAAAAACATCAAAAACATCAAAAATATTAAAAACATCAAAAACATCAAAATATCAAAGACTTCAAAAATATCAAAAATATCAAAAACATCAAAAACATCAAAAACATCAAAAACATCAAAAAACATCAAAAACATCAAAACATCAAAAAATCAAAAAACATCAAAACATCAAAACATCAAAAACATCAAAAACATCAAAAACATCAAAAACATCAAAAACATCAAAAACATCAAAAACATCAAAACATCAAAAAACATCAAAACATCAAAACATCAAAAACATCAAAAACATCAAAAACAACAAAAACATCAAAAACATCAAAAACATCAAAAACATCAAAAACATCAAAAACATCAAAACATCAAAACATCAAAAACATCAAAAACATCAAAAACATCAAAAACATCAAAAACATCAAAAACATCAAAAACATCAAAAACATCAAAAACATCAAAAACATCAAAAACATCAAAAACATCAAAAACATCAAAACATCAAAAACATCAAAACATCTAAAACATAAAAACATCAAAAACATCAAAAACATCAAAAACATCAAAAACTTCAAAACATCAAAAACATCAAAAACATCAAAAACATCAAAAACATCAAAAACATCAAAAACATCAAAAACATCAAAAACATCAAAAACATCAAAAACATCAAAACATCACAAACATCAAAAACATCAATAAACATCAAAAAAGACAAAATATCAATAACATCAAAAACATCAAAAATCAAAAACAACAAAAACATCAAAAACATCAAAAACATCAAAAACATCAAAACATCAAAAACATCAAAAAAATCAAAAACATCAAAAACATCAAAAAACATCGAAAACATCAAAAACATAAAAAACATCAAAAACATCAAAACATCAACATCATCAAAAACATCAAAAACACCACAAACATCAAAAACATCAAAAACATCAAAAGCATCAAAAAGTCAATAACATCAAAAACATCAAAAATATCAAAAAATCAAAAACATCAATAACATCAAAAACATCAAAAACATAAAAAACATCAAAAACATCAAAAACATCAAAACATCAAAAACATCAAAAACATCACAAACATCAAAAACATCAAAAACATCAAAACATCAAAACATCAAAAACATCAAAAACATCAAAAACATCAAAAACATCAAAAACATCAATAACATCAAAAACATCAAAAACATCAAAACATCAAAAACATCAAAAACATCAAAAACATCAAAAACATCAAAAACATCACAAACATCAAAAACATCAAAACATCAAAAACATCAATAAACATCAAAAAGACAAAATATCAATAACATCAAAAACATCAAAAATCAAAAACAACAAAAACATCAAAAACATCAAAAACATCAAAAACATCAAAACATCAAAAACATCAAAAACATCAAAAACATCAAAACATCAAAAACATCAAAAACATCAAAAACATCAAAAACATCAAAAACATCAAAAACATAAAAACATCAAAAACATCAAAAACATCAAAACATCAACAACATCAAAACATCAAAAACATCAAAAACATCAAAAACATCAAAAACATCAAAAACATCAAAAAGTCAAAAAAGTCAATAACTTCAAAAACATCAAAAACATCAAAACATCAAAAACATCAAAAACATCAAAAACATCAAAAACATCAAAAAAACATCAAAAACATCAAAACATCAAAAACATCAAAACATCAAAAACATCAAAAACATCAAAAACATCAAAAACATCAAAAACATAAAAACATAAAAACATCAAAAACATCAAAAACATCAAAACATCAACAACATCAAAAACATCAAAAAGTCAAAAAAGTCAATAACATCAAAAAACATCAAAAACATCAAAAACATCAAAAACTTCAAAAACATCACATACATCACATACACCAAAAACATAAAAAACATCAAAAACATCAAAAACATCAATAACATCAAAAACATCAAAAACATCAAAAAATCAAAAACATCAAAAACATCAAAAACATCAAAAACATCAAAAACATCAAAAACATCAAAACATCAAAACATCAAAACATCAAAACATCAAAAACATCAAAAATATCCAAAACATCTAAAACATCAAAAACATCAAAAACATCAAAAACATCAAAACATCAAAAACATCAAAAACATCAAAAACATCAAAAACATCAAAAACATCAAAACATCAAAAACATCAAAAACATCAAAAACATCAAAAACAACCAAAACATCAAAATATCAAAAACATCAAAAATATCAAAAACATCAAAAACATCAAAAACATCAAAAACATCAAAACATCAAAAACATCAAAACATCAAAAAACATCAAAAACATCAAAACATCAAAAACATCAAAAACATCAAAAACATCAAAAACATCAAAACATCAAAAACATCAAAAACATCAAAAACATCAAAAACATCAAAAACATCAAAAACATCAAAAACATCAAAAACATCAAAACATCAAAAAACATCAAAAACATCAAAAAAGTCAAAAAGTCAATAACATCAAAAACATCAAAACATCAAAAACATCAAAAACATCAAAAACATCAAAACATCAAAAACATCAAAAACATCAAAACATCAAAAACATAAAAACATCAAAAACATCAAAAACATCAAAAACATCAAAACATCAAAAACATCAAAAACAACAAAAACATCAAAATATCAAAAACATTAAAAACTTCGAAAACATTAAAAGCATCAAAAACATCAAAAACATTAAAAACATCATAAAATCAAAAAACATCAAAAACTTCAAAACAACAAAAGCAACATAAACATCAAAAACATCAGAAACATCAAAAACATCAAAAACATAAAAAACATTACAAACATCAAAAACATCAATAAACATCAAAAAGACAAAATATCAATAACATCAAAAACATCAAAAATCAAAAACAACAAAAACATCAAAAACATCAAAAACATCAAAAAGTCAAAAAAGTCAATAACATCAAAAACATCAAAATCATCAAAAACATCAAAAACATCAAAACATCAAAAACATCAAAAACATCAAAAACATCAAAAACATCAAAAACATCAAAAACATCAAAAACATCAAAAACATCAAAAACATCAAAAACATCAAAAACATCAAAAACATCAAAAACATCAAAAACATCAAAAACATCAAAAACATCAAAAACATCAACAACATCAAAACATCAAAAATATCAAAAAAACATCAAAAAGTCAAAAAAAGTCAATAACATCAAAACATCAAAAACTTCAAAAACATCACATACATCACATACACCAAAAACATCAAAAACATCAAAAACATCAAAAACATCAAAAACATCAAAAACATCAAAAACATCAAAAACATCAAAAACATCAAAAACATCAAAAACATCAAAAACATCAAAAACATCAAAAACATCAAAAACATCAAAACCATCAAAAACATCAAAAACATCAAAAACATCAAAAACATCAAAAACATCAAAAACATCAAAAACATCAAAAACATCAAAAACACCAAAACATCAAAAACATCAAAAACATCAAAAACATCAAAAACATCAAAAACATCAAAAACATCAAAAACATCAAAAACATCAAAAACATCAAAAACATCAAAAACATCAAAAACATCAAAAATATCAAAACATCAAAAACATAAAAAACATCAAAAACATCAAAAACATTAAAAACATCAAAAACATCAAAAACAACAAAAACAACAAAAACATCAAAATATCAAAAACATTAAAATTTCAAAAACCTTAAAAGCATCAAAAACATTAAAAACATCATAAAATCAAAAACATCAAAAACTTCAAAAACAACAAAAGCAACATAAACATCAAAAACATCAGAAACATCAAAAACATCAAAAACATCACAAACATCAAAAACATCAATAAACATCAAAAAGACAAAATATCAATAACATCAAAAACATCAAAAAATCAAAAACAACAAAAACATCAAAAACATCAAAAACATTAAAAACATCAAAAAACATCAAAAACATCAAAAACATCAAAACATCAAAACATCAAAAACATCAAAAAATCAAAAACATCAAAAACATCAATAAAATCAAAAACATCAAAAACATCAAAAACATCAAAAATATTAAAACATCAAAAACATCAAAAACATCAAAAATATCAAAGACTTCAAAAATATCAAAAATATCAAAAGCATCAAAAAAAACATCAAAACATCAAAAACATCAAAAACATCAAAAACATCAAAAACATCAAAAACATCAAAAACATCAAAAACATCAAAAACATCAAAAACATCAAAAACATCAAAAACATCAAAAACATAAAAACATCAAAAACATCAAAAACATCAAAAACATCAAAAACATCAAAAACATCAAAAACATCAAAAAACATCAAAAACAAAACAAAAACAACAAAAACATCAAAAACATCAAAAACATCAAAAACATCAAAAACATCAAAAACATCAAAAACATCAAAAACATCAAAAACATCAAAAACATCAAAAACATCAAAAACATCAAAAACATCAAAAACATCAAAACATCAAAAACATCAAAAACATCAAAAACATCAAAAACATCTAAAACATCTAAAACATAAAAACATCAAAAACATCAAAAACATCAAAACATCAAAAACTTCAAAACATCAAAAAACATCAAAAACATCAAAAACATCAAAAACATCAAAACATCAAAACATCAAAACATCAAAAACATCAAAACATCAAAAACATCAAAAACATCAAAACATCAAAAACATCAAAAACATCAAAAACATCAAAACATCACAAACATCAAAAACATCAATAAACATCAAAAAGACAAAATATCAATAACATCAAAACATCAAAAAATCAAAAACAACAAAAACATCAAAAACATCAAAAACATCAAAAACATCAAAACATCAAAAACATCAAAAAAATCAAAAACATCAAAAAATCAAAAAACATCGAAAACATCAAAAACATAAAAAACATCAAAAACATCAAAACATCAACATCATCAAAAACATCAAAAACACCACAAACATCAAAAACATCAAAAACATCAAAGCATCAAAAAGTCAATAACATCAAAAACATCAAAAATATCAAAAAATCAAAAAAATCAATAACATCAAAAACATCAAAAACATAAAAAACATCAAAAACATCAAAAACATCAAAAACATCAAAAACATCAAAAACATCAAAAACATCAAAAACATCAAAAACATCAAAACATCAAAACATCAAAACATCAAAAACATCAAAAACATCAAAAACATCAAAAACATCAAAAACATCAATAACATCAAAAACATCAAAACATCAAAAACATCAAAACATCAAAACATCAAAAACATCAAAAACATCAAAAACATCAAAAACATCAAAAACATCAAAAACATCACAAACATCAAAACATCAAAACATCAAAACATCAATAAACATCAAAAAGACAAAATATCAATAACATCAAAAACATCAAAAAATCAAAAACAACAAAAACATCAAAAACATCAAAAAACATCAAAAACATCAAAAACATCAAAAACATCAAAAACATCAAAAACATCAAAAACATCAAAAACATCAAAAACATCAAAAACATCAAAAACATAAAAACATCAAAAACATCAAAACATCAAAACATCAACAACATCAAAACATCAAAAACATCAAAAACATCAAAAACATCAAAAACATCAAAAACATCAAAAAGTCAAAAAAGTCAATAACATCAAAACATCAAAAACATCAAAACATCAAAAACATCAAAACATCAAAACATCAAAAACATCAAAAACATCAAAAACATCAAAAACATCAAAAATATCAAAACATCAAAAACATCAAAAACATCAAAAACATCAAAACATCAACAACATCAAAACATCAAAAAGTCAAAAAAGTCAATAACATCAAAAAACATCAAAAACATCAAAAACATCAAAAACTTCAAAAACATCACATACATCACATACACCAAAAACATAAAAACATCAAAAACATCAAAAACATCAATAACATCAAAAACATCAAAAACATCAAAAAATCAAAAACATCAAAAACATCAAAGACATCAAAAACATCAAAAACATCAAAAACATCAAAAACATCAAAATCATCAAAAACATCAAAATATCAAAACATCTAAAACATCAAAAACATCAAAAACATCAAAAACATCAAAACATCAAAAACATCAAAAACATCAAAAACATCAAAAACATCAAAAACATCAAAAATATCAAAAACATCAAAAATATCAAAAACATCAAAAACATCAAAAACATCAAAAACATCAAAAACATCAAAAACATCAAAAACATCAAAAACATCAAAAACATCAAAAACATAAAAACATCAAAAACATCAAAAACATCAACAAACATCAAAAACATCAAAAAAGTCAAAAAGTCAATAACATTTAAAACATCAAAACATCAAAAACATCAAAAACATCAAAAACATCAAAAAACATCAAAAACATCAAAACATCAAAAACATCAAAACATCAAAAACATCAAAACATAAAAACATCAAAAAAACATCAAAAACATCAAAAACATCAAAAACATCAAAACATCAAAAACAACAAAAACATCAAAATATCAAAAAACATTAAAAACTTCGAAAACATTAAAAGCATCAAAACATCAAAAACATTAAAACATCATAAAATCAAAAACATCAAAAACTTCAAAGCAACATAAACATCAAAAACATCAGAAACATCAAAAACATCAAAAACATAAAAAACATTACAAACATCAAAAACATCAATAAACATCAAAAAAGACAAAATATCAATAACATCAAAAACATCAAAAATCAAAAACAACAAAAACATCAAAAACATCAAAACATCAAAAAAACATCAAAACATCAAAAACATCAAAAAATCAAAACATCAAAAACATCAAAAACATCAAAAACATCAAAACATCAAAACATCAATAAAATCAAAAACATCAAAAAACATCAAAAACATCAAAAACATCAAAAACATCAAAACATCAAAAACATTAACAACATCAAAAACATCAAAAACATCAAAAATATTAAAAACATCAAAAACATCAAAAACATCAAAAATATCAAAAAACTTCAAAAATATCAAAATATCAAAAGCATCAAAAACATCAAAAACATCAAAACATCAAAAACGTCAAATACATCAAAACATCAAAACATCAAAACATCAAAAACATCAAAACATCAAAAAACATCAAAAACATCAAAAACATCAAAAACATCAAAAACATCAAAACATAAAACATCAAAACATCAAAAACATCAAAAACATCAAAACACAACAAAAAACAACAAAAACATCAAAATATCAAAAACATTAAAACTTCAAAAACATCAAAAAGCATCAAAAACATCAAAAACATCAAAAACATCATAAAATCAAAAACATCAAAAGACCTCAAAAACAACAAAAGCAACATAAACATCAAAAACATCAGAAACATCAAAAACATCAAAACATCAAAACCATCACAAACATCAAAAACATCAATAAACATCAAAATAAGACAAA